>JASAOG010000149.1:500000-522500 GCA_030265305.1 Biomphalaria pfeifferi
GCCAGGGGCTATAACCCGTGATGCCGTGATGAGGGTGGTGTAAGGGAAGAACTAACCCCTTCCAAACCGAAGAACCGTGTTTTAACTAACACGGCTCTTTTAACAGAATCCGAGCTACTGTTAGGGAACACAAAAGGTTCTTTTTAGGTCGCTTGTCCTTCGGCCTCACTTTATGCAGACAGTTTAGACCTGTTGTAATACACTTTCACTACACTTTTAGGAAAGGCTTTATAGGGCTTTCAATGTGCAAGCGGAATGTAAATAAATTAAACATTAATTGTGACATGATTTAAAGGTGATAACTCGTATATCCATAATGGCTCCATGTATTATATTGAATCATCATAGTTGGTGTTAAGTAGATCAAAGTAAATAAATTACGAAAAAAAATTATAAAAGAAATGGTAGAATATTTATTATTGTGTGTGAAGCTTGAATGTAGGCCTACCTAGTGAGTACCATATATTTGGACTCTTTTTTTTTTTACAAAGTTACTAATGTTTTCCCTTGTAGTAATCTGTGTTAGTTACTTCTGTTAGTTCACCTTTTACAAAGCTTATATCAATTCACTCTGTTTGTCTGGCAAAAAGTTTGTACACGTTATCTCTCCAAAACCCAATCTCGGATCAAGCTAAAGTTTAGCACAATTATTTCTTTTACTTGACATCACAAAAATCAATACTACAAAAACTAACCATTTGTTTTTTATTTAGCTATTGTTAATAAATTATTTTGTTGGGTATCTCTAACAAGGGAACAATATTATACTGGACGGAAAAGGTCCTATAAGTTGAATTAGTCTCCTTTATAAGTCGACATTTAAAGTAAATTTGAAACGAACAATACATAGAAAAACAGTGTATGAGAAAGTTATATTACATTTTTATTATATATTATTATATACTAGTCGACCCAGAGCGTTGTATACGCCGCTATTTTGCAGGGCCGGTCTTAAACCTCTGCTACTTATGAGACCGTAGTGGGTCCCGCACTTTCATAGGACACGCGCTAATTCTAGGTGTAAATTATTAAACTAAACCATTTTATTTATAACTTATGACATATTTCCCGCGGCCTCCTGATTTACCAGGAGCTCCTGAAAATCTCCTTAACTCTTTCTCTCCGTAATTATTTACTACATTCTGGTGGAATCAACACTGGTATCGTCAGTTAGGAGAGAAAGAGTTAAATTGCAAAATATACGAAAAAGTCCTACTTGCAGAAATAAAAGAGTGATCTTTCCATTACTTCTTGGTGTCCAAAGTGTTGAGCCATGAAGATATATATATATAGATATTAAGTAAAATAATGATTTGTTACACACTTGATGATGGGTCAGATTGATTAGATGGTGCATGATCAAGTAAGAACATAAAACTAAAATGTTATTTAACCTTGGTTAGGCCAATAATAGAATATGCATCCTTTGTTTGGGACCCCTCAACTCTAGAAAACATTAAGAAACTGGAACAGACACAAAATAAGCAGTGAATTTATAACAAACGAATATTCACAATTGACTAGAGTAACACCTTTAGTAAAATCATTAAATTTATAAAGTCTTCAGGATAGAAGACTTTAAAGTAGCAATTATACTGAACCATAATCTTCAAATACAAAAACAAAGTTTAATAAAATACTCAGAAAGACATAAAGATAAAAGTACATTTCTCGTTCCATATGCTAGGACAAATGTTTACAAATGCTTCTTCTTTTCTAGCTTTATTAGAGCATGGAATGGGTTGCCTGAGCCAGCCAGAAAAACCAATGACTTGGCAGAGTTTAGGTCATTAGTTAAAATGCATGACTAAATGTATGACGCGTAGGACGTAATCATTTTCTTTTTTTTAAGTAACGTCTGTATCATATAAGATAAGATAAGATGCTTTAGCTACTTGTTGATTGATTACGTAATGAGATATATTGACTCTAAACATGATTTTCCTTTATTGACAGGCATTATTGCTTAGTGATATCTGTACGATTTTATATCGTTGATGTAATATTGGAAGATATCTAGAAGTAGTTTAGCGCACCAAAAGGGACGGACTGTGAATGCGGCACTAAAAGTGACGGATATTTATCGCAGGGTCCAGACAATTAATAACATAAGATACAGAGCAGAACCTTCGTAGACTTAACGTCAGGATAGAGATAGAGACCTGGACCGATTGATTTTATAATTTATCAGCTACTTTATGTTTAGCTGCTTTTTGATTGATTAGATATGTTGCCAGATACTTGCCGATTGATTTAATATGGAATGATGTCAGATACTTGTTGATTGATTAAATATGGAATGCTGACAGATACTTGTTGATTGATTTAATATGGAATGATGACAGATACTTGTTTGTTTAAATATGGAATGATGACAGATACTTGTTGATTGATTAAATATGGAATGATGACAGATATGTGTTGATTGATTAAATATGGAATGATTTCAGATACTTGTTGATTGATTAAATACGGAATGATTTCAGATACTTGTTGATTGATTAAATATGGAATGATGACAGATAGGTTTTGATTGATTAAATACGTAATGATGTCAGATACTTGTTATTTGATTAAATACGTAATGATGTCAGATACTTGTTATTTGATTAAATACGGAATAATGTCAGATACTTGTTGATTGATTAGATATGTTGCGAGATACTTGCCGATTGATTAAATATGGAATGATGTCAGGATACTTGTTGATTGATTAAATACGAAATGATGTCAGATACTTGCTGATTGATTAAATACGTAATGATGTCAGATACTTGTTGATTGATTAAATACGGAATGATGTCAAATACTTGTTGATTGATTAAATACGGAAAGATGTCAAATACGTGTTGATTAATTAAATACGGAATGGTGGCAGATACTTGTTGATTTACCAGATAAAATCCTAGGACTGATACAGTTATCTGACATTCATTGAAATCAACAGTAGAAAGAATTCATAGAAATCTGAATGTACCGATCACTTCTGTTGGAGTGCTAGATGTGAAGCTGTCTTATTGTTACGATTTTACGCTTGCAGAAAGCTAAAAATAAACTTAATACAGCAGCTGCTTTATGCTACGTGTAACGTGACAGATTATTAATTTGAACATCTTATTCTGAGAAACTGTTAAGAGGAATCAATTAAAGAAATCGATCATAGAAGTCAATCGTGGAAATCATTCAAGCAAAGGATATTGCACTATTTAAAAGAATTGATCTTTTGTTGATTTGACTGGGTTTTGTTTTTACAATACCTCTATTCAATCATAAATTCATGGAACTTAGAACCTGGACACAAGGGGAAAACTCTAGTTTCACTGTTATAATTTTTTTAAAGTAAACAAAAAAAATTAATTTGGCTAGAGAAGTAGGTCTAGATCTAGATCCAACATCGCTTTTGAAAGGACTTTTGGGTACAGGAATTTCCGAAATTTAGGAATTTTTTATTCAAGAGTATCATAAATTAATGTTACGGAAAATTTTGCTCACCATCGTCTAAGTCTAGATCCAGAGGCCTATCATTGGAATGTTATAAAGTGTAGTAGATCTATACATTCGCGTAACCAGGATTCTCTCACGCGGGGAAAAAGGGAAGGAGCGGGGTAAAAAAAAAGTTCCATTTTGTTTTTTTAATCTAACATCTAATCTAATAACATTAGTCAATAAGAGAAAAAACAATCGCTCTCTGCTGTATAAAGAAGGTATTGTCTTAAAAAGACATAGTTTTTATTGTTCTCTGTTGGAGACATTTAATGGCTATACTGTTATACTATACTATTGTTACATTCTATAAACGTTATATTAAAGTGTTTTGTTCTACAAATTTCGGATGTTCTTTCAGTTTTGTAATTACGCATAAACTTTATTGCTCACTAAGAAATCATTAGTATATTACGTAACGCCAAAAATAAAATCACCTTTTCTAAACTCTCAGTTCCCCTTCATAACAGAGTTCAATGCATCTCCCCCACAGAGTAACATAGCAAACACAAAATCGAATTTTTATAAAAGACTTATTTACTAATTGTTTCCCCAATTCAAAATTGTTATCATGGTATCGATACAAAGGATAGGAAAGAAAAGTATTGACCTCTTTCAGCGCTTCGACTCCGTTTTCGGTTGTTATTAGACAACATTAACATTGTTCCGAAACTGACCAAACTTGACAATCACTAGATTGTCCATTGTCCTCTGTCATTGAACGTACACGTACGAAGTCCTTGATATTGGGATTCTTTCGGAAGGATCTGTCTTTATTTCCTATGGAAGCCTAAAGGTTCCAAGAAACATTAATGATTTTGTTTCTACTTTCACCAGCCGACAAGCTTGAATTCCTATTGTAACTGTTTTTATGTAGCACACAAAAAAATGTTCCGTACATCACTCAGTCATTATATGTTATCTAAGATTAATTATGCTTTCCAGTACGTCTGGTGTGACGATGATTTTTTCATGCATTGGTACAGATGACCATTATGATAAACTTTAAATTTAATGCTAAAATATATATTCATGCAATGCTTTCTTTTTTTGGTCATTATCTTTATCCCTAAATGAGAAATGTCTATATTTTTTTTAACAAAAAAGTGAAAGTTTAGCTGTAAATGTTCAAATTTTATTATTCAGTTTACTTTTTTTTATGTAAGCATATTTTGTTTTATTTAAAATCGCTCCATTGTCTCCTATAGTAGTTGGCGTCTCGCAGCCGTATAACGACTTTGGTTCATCTCCGTTTGATTGTCATCTGAGCTGAGCCGAAGGCTCTTCGAGCTCAAAGGTTTGAAAAAAAACCTGTTAGGTCGTCCAGCCTGAATAGTAAAAAAAACCAAACCTGTGTGAACACACAGTTCTGTTTGAGAGCGACCCGAGTCAATGCCTATGAAAGCATTGCTGTTTCCAATGCCTTAGGCCCCCGACTCATGGCCGAAGGCCGAGAACACCGGGAGCCTCCGTCATTTTCCTTCACTATACCAAGCTAACCGTGGGGGACTCGCCATTTATGTAACGGTCCTTTGAGGAACGGCGCATGGATGTGTGACAGTTTTGTGGGGCCTTTTTTACAACCCCGCCCGTGCAAGGGGTTGACTCTCGTCTACCCGTGGGCATCCCCACGGGGGTTATGTTTTGCCATTCGTTTCGCCTAGCTACCCCCTCAAGTAGCCGTTTCCACCCAGGTGCCACGATGAGGCAGAACAGCTCACCTGGGGGTTCATCTCCTAAGTATTTCAACGACTGTAGAGTTCTATTCTCGAGAGACATTACCGTTCACATGTTAAGGTGGCATTCGCTTTGGTGGTGGAGTAGCCAGCCATTCCTGGTTTGTCCCCTGTACTGTCCATATCAATTAATCATATTCCCCTAAATTCGTATTAAACTTGTATTCAAATAATTCTTAAGATACCTTCAAAAATCTTGTGTTTGTTTGCACGATTCACTAAACCAAGATTTCCGATAACCTGTTTTTACACACATGGATGTATATCAATACATACATGTTACTTAATGTAACACACCTGCCTGGGCGACAGGTAGCTTTGTTTAGCTTTTCTAGAAGAAGTGCTTAGTCAAGAGTGGCTGATTATCTACCCTTGCGATGGGTAGAATGTGTGGGAGTATGTATTTTATGAGAGAAATACAGGAATGGAAATTATTTTGGCTTATAGAAAGCTAGACTGCAAAGTATAAATTCGTTATTTTAAGTTTAAAAAATGTAGCAATATTAACTGACATAAAAAAAAGTAGGCTTATAGTTTAATACAAGAGGTAAGGTTCAACGTATCAATTTTTGTAGCCAATAGCTAATGAGTGTGCAGACTGAGCAGTGAGGCCAGCAGAGTAGCTGAATGAATCACGATATTCCAAGGGAAGATGTCACTATGTTGATTGAGATATGAATTAAAGACCAAACACTCAACAGCTAGACCTATAGCGGATGAAATATAAATAGTTTTTAAAAAATGCATTCCTAAGTGAAAATAAATCAAGAATATTAGAAAAAAAAAAGGTTGCAAAAGACAGTTTGTGTTGTAACAGGCAGGTAAAAAGGCAGGTTTCAATATTTTTAGAAAGGATATCAGAATAAAATTCTATCAAAGGCAAATAACAGAGAAGAATGGAGAAAAATGGTTTACAGATCTTGTGTGCTGCCCCGACGGTCCAGCAGACCAATGGATAGGTGAAAGTGAAGAAGTTAGATGTGAACCTGGCCTAACTGATTACATATAATAATTATGCTATTGATTTCATTATTTTGTATAGGGTCAATCTTTTATTCAAATAAAAAAAAATCTTTACGTGTCTATGGCCTGTGCTGCCCAGTTTCAGTTCACGCGATAATATGAAAAATTATTTATTAATTAATGTTTTAAATTATGTTCCACTTATATGCGTAATAAGATTTTTTCTCTTTGAAAAAAAAATAGTAACCAATGTTTTGTAAATGTACTGATTAATATGACTGAACTAACATAGCTTAGCAATACATTTGTAAAAAAAATATTTTTTGGGACAAAAGTCTAAAACCGTTTGCATAAATATGTTTAAAATATGATAAATAGTCATCTCCCTTACTAATAGCTTCCAATGTTTATTACTATTAATAGTGAATAGTTGTAGAAATTGTGTATTTTTATGAAAAGAACTGCTGGCATAGTTGATTTTCAAAATTAATTTTTCACTTTCAGAGAATAAAAAAGTAGCCTTTGCATCCGAACTTTGAAAGCTCTAAAATATCATGATGTCGGATTTTCAATATATTTTCTAGTTTACGAGATCTAAACGGGACAGACATTCCACACAAAACTAATAGCGTCTTTTCTCCTTTCGGGGGACGATAAAAAAATAGACTAGTTGCTTGATTTCTATCAATGATTTTCAACATATATTATACTACAAAAGCGGAAAGCTCTGAATCCAAACCTCTCCTGCATAGAGACAATACACAAACTGAGGAAAGGCTTTGGGAGTCAGTCCGGAGGAAAATCATTGACCATTAGACAGCCTTGCAGCTCACAGTGCTATATCATGGCAGAACCTGCGAGGCTGCTAATCCCAAACTGTATCGGGTACATGTTGTTATTTCCGAGACATCAAAAGCATAGAGAGACGGGAACTACAACATATTTTCAAAGAAAGCTAATGTTCAGGCCTTTACATCATCTGCCCTATAGACCACAAGGTCTGAAAGAGGAACTTTAATTTTTTTTTAATGTCCAGGCTCTGGTCATGACTGAAATGATGATAACACTATTACAAAGTACTCTAGTGACGAGAGTGATATCTTTTTTTTTTAACTTTCCATCAAGAGGCGTTACATTGTTTACTACAGTGATGTCCTGAATACTGCCCGCGGGTCAGAAACGGCCAGCGACGAGGTTATTTCCTGCTCGATGAAACGACTGCACGTCTAGAAGATCCTCCCCTCAAAGAAAAAAAAATGGAATAATGTATCATTATTTGCACCATGACCTTTAACAGTTTAATGTGGAAAAGATAATAAGCCAACATTTTTGTTTTATAGTTAAAATATGGCTGTTTTTAAAACAATACATATTATTAAACGGACATATCAAATACCGTTCAACTGTTCGTAATTTCTCGCGGTACAAACAGCAATTTTGAAATCATAGAGGAGTTAGTAGCTACGAGGAGGATACATAAGACCACCACCGGAAGACCTGTTCCTAGAAGTTTCAACCATCATAGAGGATATCTCTCTTCTGTGGGATAAATGTGTTGGGATGACTACTGATGGTGCCAGAAGTAGGGTTGAAGGCCACAGGCAGCAAGAGTTATAATATGAGTTGTCCAGTTGAATGGAACAGAGCGGATACGCAGAAGTTTGTTTCAGATAAACTGCAAACATCCAATCAATATATGTAAGAACTAGATCCATGCAGTTATAATAAAAATGGTTTCTAGTCAATATTATTTTTTTTAATTTAAAAAAAATTTTTTTTTTACATTTTTGTCATGTGGCCCGCGTCAAGATTGTCGTAAATTAAAATGACCCGCAGACCAAATTATTTTGGGCATCACTGTTTTACTACGCTACAGATCTAATTTCTATTTTTTTTTTTGTGTATGTACATGAAATGAACCTCTTTCTGAAACCAACACCTGCTTTCAGCTAATTGCCTTTATAATGCACGAGAATTGAAGAAAAATGTTGTAGGCACGTGGTTTCCATTATTATGCGACAATAGGTTTATTCTTTTAGTTCAGTTCTAAATAATCTTAATAAAGGCTGAGGTAAGAATTATTCCCTTTCTTTTATCGTTTCTCTTCTTTTTGTTTCCTGTCAACATTATGACGTCATGTCAAAAAAAAAGGTAGATCATGTGACATCCATATCTATCCAATCAGAAGCCAGTATATCATTGAACGTTGCAGACATGCAAGTTACAGTCAGAGATGGGGGAGTGTGGATTTATCATGGTGACCCTCACCCCCCCCCCTTCCTCCAGCATATCATCATCTTTTCTGTGATGTGGGCTAGGATAATAATTTGCCCTCGAGCTGTCCTTAATTTTTTTTTGTTTCTCTTTTCTCTCTATTTAGTCTGGATCGCGCCAATTTGTTTAGCTTAGACCACAAACACATTTGTTTATTTCTGTGGGGAGAAAGGACACAAAGAAAAACAACAGAAGTGGGTGAAGAGATTGATGCCCAGTGAGGGATTCTTTGAAATCTATTCCAAACACCCTCTACCTGAATTGAAACTAAGAAGCTACGATTTATACTCAGTGTGTGTGTGTGTGTGTGTGAGGGCAGACTGTTGCGTACATATAACTAAAAAGAGTGGAACTCTTCTATATTGCCAAAAGCTAATGCCTCAATATCTATAAAACGCTTTATTTGATAGTATACTTACCTATATATTGGAGTTGCTTATTTATCTCGCCTTGCATGTCAAGGATGGTACATTTCTTTGAAATTTCCAGGAGGCGCAACATATTGACATGCAAGTATTTTGGGTTTGATTGTTTTTCGAAGCTATCCCATGATATCACTTCTCCTTGCTACTTGCTAGACAAAGCTCCTATTAAAATATTTTCTCTCTCCTGTGGTTCGTATTTAGCTAGCTGATATTTTCGTTGGCACACAACGTGGAACGGTTGGATATCTCCAGTGCATTGATAAGGGAAGAAAGCTTGCAATTAAGAATTTATAATGGATCGATTGTTTGACTGAAAGCGATTATCCAAAAGTCGTTTGTTCGACCCCTAGAGTATACGTGATTTTGCATTTATGACTTATTGTCTGAAATTTTGTCTACGATCTATTAAGCTTTTGTCTAAGGTCTCTTCTGAAAACTTGTCTGAGAAACTTTAAGGTCATATGAGGATTTCTCTAAGGTCTTTGTAAGAACTTGTTTAAGGTTTTGAAGGCTATTAAGGTCTTGCCTGACTGAGGTCTAGCTTAAGGTCTTGCCTGAGGCTTAGCTTAAGGTCTTGCCTGAGGTCTAGCTTAAGGTCTTGCTTGAGGTCTAGCTTAAGGTCTTGCCTGAGAACGCTTGTAAAGTCTTGCCTGAAGTCTTGTTAAGGGTCTAGTTTAAGATCTAATCTGAAGACTTGTCTAGTGATACAGATAGCCGCAAACTCAAAGGGTGACAGAAAGGTGGACGAATCGTTACAAAGAAAGACAAAAAAAGGCAGTTGTCTTAACAAACTACAGACATAGGCTTTTAATCTTTTTCACAAAACATGATAGTAAATCATTGACTGTAAAACTCTTTTCTGTTTAAAGTATCATATTTTTCAGGCGAAGCGACTTTTTGCTTGTAGCTCGTAAGGTATCTTTTTCGGTTGCCTTTGGCGGTGTGTCTATTACAGTAATGGAAGGGAAACAAGGTAGTGACGTATTTTTTAAAGTTTGCATATATCACGTTTTATATCTAGATTGAGACACTATGCATACAATGGGAACTAGAAGGATAGAACTTCGTATTGATACCATTAATATGGAATGAGCCCGTACACTAATCTATCAATTTAAGGATACAAAATGGTAATTTATTACAATAAAATCTAAATTTGCTTTAAATATACAAACTTATTTATAAAACATAGTTTTTAAAATTAATATTCTGATGTGAAATCTTTATTCTACATATTTTAAAAGTATTTAAAGCAGACTATTGTTAATAGTGGGTATTTTTTTGATAAAAAATCTATGTTTTCTCATTGTGCCTTCCCCTTGGAGCAGGGCTTCTCTTCATTCTTTGCACTGTCGATGGTCTTGACATGTGTTGACACGTGACATGACATGCACAGGTGATTGCAACACTCAACCCTGGTTCACTGTCAGATTTAGTGCGTGCGACAATGGCTCAATGCGATCACAGCCTCCCTGCCTCCCCCCCCCCAACTTATAACCTCTCCACTTCCCATGATATGACATCACATTCATTGCCATGTTGGTTTCTTCCCACGAGGGCTGAGATCAATGTCATTGCCAGCTCTTTGTCAGTGTTCTGAAATTTCTTTGATTGATCTTGATAATATCAAAATTGCTAACAAGATAGATTGACAGATTTGGACGACAAAAAGAACTGACGAGAAAAAAAAGGAAAGAGGTTTTCTTTTGAAACAATAAAAAGAGATTTTAAAAATAAAATCTCAGAAGCAAGAAAAAAAATCTGACAGACTTCCTACAAACGGGAAGTAAATCGATTGACATTTTCTTTCAGACAAAAGCAAGTTATCCCTCCCTGAATCTTTTGAACCATAAAATGTTTTATTAAGAGTACTTTCTTAGCTTTTTTTTTATTGGATGTTTCTCTGGTTGATGTCGTCTGCTCTCCATTATTTAACACTGGTTTCCCGCCAAAATTGGACCGAGAGAAACTTTAAAGTGGAAGAAACAAAGTGCATGTATTCTTTCGATACATCATTATATACTATTTGTATCAGAAGTCTCGTAAGCTATGATAGTTAGAAGGTTGGGTGGCTGCCTGGTCCTGTGGATCGTGCACGAAGGAATTAAGTTTGGACCTCACGATGGTCCCGGGTTCATACCCTACCCGCTGCCATCCCCCGTCGCCCTGCGGGAGGTTTGGACTAGGAAGTAAGTTATTTTCAACTCTGAAGGAACATCCGAAACATGAAAACATTTTATAATCAATTCAGGGCTTTGTGAAAAACAATCGTGGTAAGAGTGTGCATCCACTTTTATAATTCCACATAATTGTGTTTACAGAACTTCACCAATTTAGATTTGTGTTGGCGAACAGAAAGACCGCATCACAATTAAAGAAATTTGAAAAAAAATTAATTAACTGATTGGACCCGCCATGACCTGCTAACCACTGTCAAAAACGAAAACGCTATGGCCATATCACAAGGTCCTCGGGGCTCACAAAGACCTTCCTACGGGGAACAGTTCATGGGGAAAAGGAAGAGGCAGACAGAGAAGATAACATAGAAGAATGGACGGGCCTGTCACTGAATGAGATTATATCCAAGACAAAAGACAGTGGGGATTGGAGAAAGATAGTCAACAAATCGTATGCAATTCCCCAACGGTCCAACAGACTGAATGACTTAAGGATAGGTGAAAGAAGGAGAAAATGATACCATAAGCTGGATGAGTGGTTAATCTCTTAGCTTCCAAACCTGGTGTTTTGAATTCGACTCTCAGTGAAGACTGGGATTCTGAATTTTGGGATATTTAGGATATTTAGGGCGCTCCTGAGTCCACCCGACTCTAATGGGTACCCAACTTTAGTTGGTCGTTGTGCTGGCCACAGTGCACCCTGCTAGTTTACCGTTGGCAAAAAAAAACAGAATACTTTAACAGCATCTGCCCTATAGAGCACAAGGTTTGTAAGGGGAGCTATACTACAACATGAGACTATTCAGCGAGAGGAACTATTCTATCTTTTTCTTCTTCTTCTTTGTTCCCATTGTTACGTTGGAGCGTTCATATGACTAGACCAATATATGAGATGAACTGCGCAGTGGTTTCCAAATCAGGGAGCTCTCCATAGAGTTTTCTTTGTATTGGGGTGTTTTCTACTCTGAAGTGTGATCCTACACTCAAAAGTGAACAAGTGATGAACTAGATTTTGTATTGTTAAAAACGAATAGGTTTATCCTATTGTTAATAGAGTAATATTATTAATCAGACATTTAAATACATATTTCAACAACATAAAATAGTGAACATGTTTAAATTGTTAACAAGGTACCCATGTTGTGCACGAGATACATTATCTCCCATAGAAGTTCGCAGAAAGTCTTTTAAAGAAAAAATGGGAGACGGGCTTTTTTTTTTTTATCCTTGCCAGTGCAACGTTGGAAAACCTAAAGTTTATTATTAGATCAGACATGTTCAAAATAATTTTTCCTCAGCTGTCTTTCTTGATTAGTTCGTATTATTCATTAAGTTTTTAGATTTCATTTTTCCTTCTACTGTGATAGGATTTTAAATTTTAAAAAAATCTAGATCTCTGTAGATCTGGGTCAAAGCCAAATGAGATTTAAAAATAATTATTTTTAAAATTTTCAGCTTGTCTATGGATATATCACTTTTAAATATATAATAGAAAAGTGCATCAACTGCAGTTAAATGTTTAAGCCAACAATGCGGTAATAGTTTAGATGCCCAGATACCTTTACTGACCACCATGTTGTTTTTAAGCATATTTATATCCCTTACCTATATTAAACTTTTTTTTAAAGAGAGTTTTTTGTTCTTAAGCTGTCAACTTATGACTTTTTAAATGTATTTACTGAAATGAAGGTCTAAATAAAATGTTAATAATAAATTGAAGAACTTGTTGTTTCTTATTTTTTTCAATTCATTTTTATATGAATGATGAAAGGAGGCAGAGAGTATTTTGTTCTTATGCTATCATTTTAAAGGAATTTTAATATTAAATCTAGATCTAATAACTGCTAGAAAGAAAGACAAAACAGTATTTCAAGGGAGATAGTCTAGTATTGGTGTATTTCCAATGACAATATATGGTAATAAGAAATAAAACTTTAAAATATATATTCTAATAACTATTTATCTCCGAGGAAATCAAATTACATATTTGTAATCTTCATTTTTTTCTGCATATTCTTAAAATATAAGAGAAACCTGATTTAGCATTTCTAGTCTCGTAAACTAATACCAACAATGCTATTAATTCTCCTCAGTAACAGCCATACACAGAATACACCGTTGCGTGATGGTACCATAACGACCGTGTATAGTGCCCTGAAACTATTTCGTAACAGTCCTGGTGGCTTAGAGCTGGCGGGTCATTGCTTCGGAAGGTCTAGTTTAGAAGCTGAATTAGAAGCAGTCAAAAAGGTGTTGGATTACATCCAAAAAGGTATCAGAGAAAGAACCGCGCGGCAGGGGTGAACGTATTTAGCAATGCTGGCTCAACCTCAATTCTGGATGCTCAAAAAGGTCAGAAATATGACCTGGCAGAGTAGGAAAATTTCTGGCTTGCGGTGAGAATTTTTGCATTACATTTAAAAAGCATATGTTTTATGTAGTGGATGGCGGCATTGCGGTTTGGCTGGCAATAAGCGTGATGATTTGTTAGCAAAACCCGGAAGCCTTCTGGCACCACAACTTAATGAGCAGCTCTCCTTTGATAGTGCTCGAATACTAGAGGGTACGGTCACTTCGGTTCGGTGGCTATGAAAAGAAAGATGCATGTAGAGGAATTTATATGCAATACTAGATAGCGATATTATTAGGAGAGCACTCCAGCCTGATGAACAGTCAGTCATATCCTAATTCAGAGATGCTTCACAATAGGCGTGTATTTTGGGCGGTATATTCAGATCTTCGATTATCACGATGCCGCCACTGCAGAGGAATCAGGCATCAATCTCGGTGAATATCCTTCCTTTTGATCCAATCTCCTTCGTTTTGGTCCAAACTTTTTTGTTCTGGCCAAATATTTTTCTATACGATCCAAACACGCTTTCTTTGCGGTCCAATCTCTTTCGTTCTGACCCAATGTTTTTTCGTACTAGTCCATTGTCTCTCGTGGAAATGTGTGTGTGTTTGTGTTGGATATGTTTGCGTGCAGCACTAAAAGGAGCGTTACAAACACGACTCATCTACATCGTCTGCTCGTTCCCTAAGGCTATTTTGCTTTTCTTTCTCCATGGTAGACTGTGAAGAACCTTCAGCTCATCGCCACAGAGCAATATAGCGTTAGAATGAGAGCATGAGCCAAGAGAATCACTGAGGAGAAGACTAGAGAAAACACAATTTTTCAAAATCTAATGATCTATTTAAACAAAAGTTGCCGTACTAAAATTAAGATGAATAGAATAACATAAAGATCATATTTCTTTCGCCATGTTTTGAAAGTACACTCCACACAACCATAAAGACTTGACGAATTCTTGTCTGCCTTTCTAACATTGACCTGGTTTTTAGTAATGTATTTTTAAATCGAACTCCTAAAAAAAAAACTCGTTTTGGAACTTGTTTTAATTAGATCTATAAAAGTATGGCATGGGCGGAAAGGTCGACTTGACATGTACCAGTTTTATTGTTTCGCGTTTGAAATTGAAGGCACAGCCCTTGCGTGCAAAGACAGAGATAGACTTTTACAAGTGGAGAAGATGAGAGGGTAGGAGAGGTCTAATGGGAGAACAAGAAGTTGGGAGAGAAAAGAGGAAGAGGCGGAAAGATGCAATGATAAAGGTGAAAGAGAGAGGGGTGGGAAATGGGGGAGAATTCTACAGAAAGAAAAGAAGAAAGAGGAGGGAAAGGTGGAAAGATAGTTGAGAAAGAAAGAAAGAAAGAAAGAGAAACAAAGTAAAATAATAACAGAAAGAAAGAAACAAAGGTAAGATAGGATGTGAAAGAGAACGAAAGAAACAAGAAGGTAAAAAGAAATAGAAAGAAAGAAAGAGAAACAAAGGTAAAGAAAGAAAGAGATAGAGAGAAAGAGAAAGAAAAAGGGGCAAGGGAGATGTGGACACTTGCATCGCTTTTTATTAATGCAGAATAAAAAAATTTTTTTCAATCCTAAATGAAGACTAGAAAATTGACCATGCGAAGTAGAGTATCCATCTTACACACAGGTCCGAAATCGCAGATCTGTAGCCAGCGGGGCGTAACGGTCCATTTTCTCTGCGTCCATTGCATCTTTTAATAACTGCTGTCTGGGAATAAAAAACGAAAGAAAACAAATCATTGTCTAAGTAACCTTGCTCATACTTTCAAGGTCACCATGTGAGTAACTTGTGATCAATGTTTCAGTGTAACATGAGAATGAAACACAGGAGCATTAGGCGAACCCCAAATTCAACTTCTATAGAACCGCTGGACTCAGGACCTGAACACGAAGAGACCTCTTGGCGTTTTTACACATTTGGTTGATGAAGTGGTCATTCATAGTCTCAACCCGACTGAACTTACTCTCCTTGCTATAATTTAAAGTCGCAAAGGACACCCCACCCCAACCCCCTTAACCTCTGTTCGCCCGTGGCCTATATAACTATTTTGTACTTTATCATTTAGATTTTTTTCATCAGCATTCCAAAGAAATGTTCAGTTTAAAGATCAAGATCTAAGTCGTTTGCAGTGGGGGCAGACTGGTGCTTTTTTCCACAATACAAGGAATTCATTCAAACTAAGTAACACAAAAGAAAAACGTTAAAAATGACTTGAAAAAATAAGACCACAAGACCTTTATACATCTTATAGAGCAAGCATTTCACTCTGAATAACTAATGAAAGTTAGATTTAAAAGCAATGCACCATTTTTATCCCGAACTTCCAGCCCCTCCCTCTTACTGTGGATACCGACGATGCCCTGGTTAAGCGAATGTATACATGTATTACACTTTTAATCATCTCATGATAGGTGTTTAGATCTAGACCTAAAAAAAAAACTGCGCATTAATTTATCAATAGGAGGAGAGATACGAGTCTTAGCGACCAAGGAAGCGAGAATTCCAGCTCCCATTGTTTCAGAGCGGCGCATCCGTGGAAACGTACGCGTGGAGAATCGGGTAGCTCTACAAGGGGGACCGTACGCGTGAGGATGATCCTCTCAAGATGAGCCCTCGGAATAAGGTGAATCCTTCCGTGGGCTCGGCTTCCGGCCTTTGCAAAGGATGAGGTCCCTATGGCTTTGGCTCAAGGAGCCATGTCTCAAAAAAAAGACGGTTGTGAATGAATGGTTAATTTGTTATTAGGGGCCTCCTAAAAGGAACGTCGGTGAAGAGTCAACTTCCTTTCCAGGTCACGTGATAAAATTTATCCCCGGGTCAAAGTTTCATACAACGGATTTATCTCAAACGTTTTCGGACACTTCGAAGAGAAGAGATAGAGGAAAGAAAGAAAAAAAAAGAAGAAAGAGACAGAAATAGAGAGAAAGATAGAGATCAATAATGAATCCAAAGGAAACTGCTATTTAAAAAGTAAAAAAAACAAAATACTATCCTTTCCTGAAACATGATTATTTTAATTAATTTTGCAAAGATCTTGCAAGCGTTATTTTAGCGACGTGAGCTTTCAACGACTGCAGACAAGGCAATACACCTACACAAGATGTACACATATTAAATACGAAGGCATTGACGCCAAGAATACGAAGTGAAGATATAGCGATAGGTGGCCAAAGACAGCAACTGACATTGCAAACTCTCTGTATCTAACCAGGTTTTAATGACAACTTAATTGACACTCTTTTTTTTTGTCCAAGGTGTGAATCAATGCACAGGTGCAACCCAGAATTTATGTAGTTAATGAGCCAAATAAAAACGTTTTTTTAGATTTCCATTAGTGAAGAGTTCAGTCTAAATTGGAAAGTTTTCAAGGTCATTTACCGTTTTCTGGTTTTCATTCAAATGTAGGAGAAATTCAAAACGAAAACAGAACATATTTGAAGGACTGCTCTTATGAAATGAATCTTGAAAAATTCTTGCTTATGAGGTATCATAGTGTGACGCAAGACAGGGATACACATTGTATGGAGGACGTGGGGCAATGTGGTAGTGTGACGTAAGACAGAGATACACATTGTATGGAGGACGTGGGGCAATGTGGTAGTGTGACGTAAGACAGGGATACACATTGTATGGAGGACGTGGGGCAATGTGGTAGTGTGACGTAAGACAGAGATACACATTGTATGGAGGACGTGGGGCAATGTGGTGGTGTGACGTAAGACAGGGATACACATTGTATGGAGGACGTGGGGCAATGTGGTAGTGTGACGTAAGACAGGAATACACATTGTATGGAGGACGTGGGGCAATGTGGTAGTGTGACGTAAGACAGAGATACACATTGTATGGAGGACGTGGGGCAATGTGGTGGTGTGACGTAAGACAGGGATACACATTGTATGGAGGACGTGGGGCAATGTGGTAGTGTGACGTAAGACAGAGATACACATTGTATGGAGGACGTGGGGCAATGTGGTAGTGTGACGTAAGACAGGGATACACATTGTATGGAGGACGTGGGGCAATGTGGTACCCATTTGGTCATTTTCTTAGCCACGCAAGAGCCCGTAGACTAAATCGGGTAAAAATGATCAAATTGTTATTGTCAAACAAATATTAATAATGAAATAAAATAAAACACCGATGAAATGGTTGTCAAATAGATAAAATTTCTTCCTTGTGTTCAAACATACATATATATATATGGATATACATATATTTATATATTTTTTTCAGAAATGACTGACATTTTTGGTCCTGGAGGGGGGGGGGGGGGCATTAGGTGATTGGAGGCCCATGGCGAAGTGAGTAGGGTTTTGCATAATAAAATAGAAAAATAAAAAAATAATAATATTGTAAAATGAGCATAAATATGTTACATTTATAAAGCGCCTATAGAACGAATGTGCTCTATGGACAAATGTCACCATAAATCGCAAAATGTACGTTTCAACATTTCACCAATAGGAAGAAACAAAGGTTTTTAAACATATAATAGTCTAACAAGTAGATCTAAACCTTCATAAATAAACATTGAATCATAGAGACCTAGATCTAGAGTAGTGGACATGGAGCCATAGACTTCTGCTATGTTTGAGATTTGATCCATGTTTCTAAATTTTTTTCTCTAAAACAATTCTTAGAGTCCCTTGCGTGGCATCCAGTAATCGGAGGCTGACAGATAAACAGACAGACAGAGTTAATATTAGCTTTGTAAAAAAAATTCCAAGATATCTTTATCTGTTTTTCCACATTGAAAATAGGACGGCGGTTATTATAACCTTACAAATAGATTTTTAAAAATCAATAGTTAACTTATAATGTAAATCTCCCATCACCAGTGTTTGAAGATCTGACCTAATTTCAGTAAAGTGTTTCTATTAAATTAGGTCCAATTTCAAAAGCTGTTTACATAAATGTAAATCAGTGCACATATTACATGATAGAAATACTATAATGGAGCGCGGAGTGTCAGCTGCAGTTTAGGGAGTCCCTATTAGAGTTACGTCCAGACAAAGCCAGGTGTTAGCGCTGTCAGTAACAAGACAACACAATGTGTTTACACAGCTTTGATCTACCGCCGGTGTTAAAAGATGAATTGATGAATAAATAACCAGTTTCCTGGCCAGCGCCTCTTTCCCTATATATATTTATACATATATTTATATCTAAAAGCAGGGTGTACTCCTGACCATCAGGTTAGATCGTTCAGACAGGCTGTATACATGTTTCAAAGTCCTTCTTGCAAGTGGGCGAACAGTTTTGAACTACTGAAGAGGAAATTCTTTCAAACAAGGGGAGACAACGCTAACACGTTAAAGAGGAAACACGCCTTCTGATAAAAAGCAAATGTCGGAGGGGGGGGGGCGGGAGTTTTCAACAGCGAGCACAACACAGATTGATCGCTTCAAAGATAAACAAATTCCCGCCTTTCATCAATACATCTGCCAACTGTTACAATATAATGAAATTATTCATCAGTTTTGTTGTTCACTGTGTTCTCAAACAAGTATGGGGGGTTGGGGGGTTTGGTCTTGCGGAGGGGGGGGGGGGATAAGGACGCTGTAAAGCAAAAAAAAATCCATTTTAAATTCACCTTTACTGATCGTGAGATGGGGAAGGTGGGGTAAAGGAAGTGATTGATGATTTATGTACATAGGTAAGTTAAAGTGATTGATGATCTATGTACATAGGTAAGTTGAAGTGATTGATGATCTATGTACATAGGTAAGTTAAAGTGATTGATGATCTATGTACATAGGTAAGTTGAAGTGATTGATGATCTATGTACATAGGTAAGTTGAAGTGATTGATGATCTATGTACATAGGTAAGTTAAAGTGATTGATGATCTATGTACATAGGTAAGTTGAAGTGATTGATGATCTATGTACATAGGTAAGTTGAAGTGATTGATGATCTATGTACATAGGTAAGTTGAAGTGATTGATGATCTATGTACATAGGTAAGTTGAAGTGATTGATGATCTATGTACATAGGTAAGTTGAAGTGATTGATGATCTATGTACATAGGTAAGTTGAAGTGATTGATGATCTATGTACATAGGTAAGTTGAAGTGATTGATGATCTATGTACATAGGTAAGTTGAAGTGATTGATGATCTATGTACATAAGTAAGTTGAAGTGATTGATGATCTATGTACATAGGTAAGTTGAAGTGATTGATGATCTATGTACATAGGTAAGTTAAAGTGATTGATGATCTATGTACATAGGTAAGTTAAAGTGATTGATGATCTATGTACATAGGTAAGTTAAAGTGATTGATGATCTATGTACATAGGTAAGTTAAAGTGATTGATGATCTATGTACATAGGTAAGTTAAAGTGATTGATGATCTCCTTGACATACAATAATCTACGATTCAAACCTATAAACACTTCTTTAAAAAAGCGCTACCGTTGTGTAGTCTCACAGGTTCCTTGAATGCGAATTTTAAAAAATGATCTTATCTTTTGCTATTCCTTACTAATGCACACTGAGTTGATATACTGAGATTTGGCGGGAAATTGCAGACGTAACATTGTTTAGATATTTAGAATGAAATGAAAAAAAACAACTTTATTTGTGATGATAAAAGAGAAACTAACTGCGCTGAGGTCAATGTGTATATTTTGTATTTATTCTATGTTTAGGGGCGTAGATGTCTGGCATGTTTTTGGTATAAGAAATAAAAACAAAATCTTTCATTTGTAACCCCGAATTTGATTCACGGTGTTCCCGCTGCAGGGAAGAAGAGGAAACCGTGTCTCATATTCTGTTTGACTGCCCCAGACTCCATTAGAGTGAGGGCTTGTGAGGCTCAAATCCTCTTGCAAAAGCCCTGGACAGAAACCCTGCTGTCTTGCGTAGTGAATAAATTTCGCCATACAGGTCAAGAATTTGGGTTTCCATGACCTGTCGAGAAGGAGATCAGCAAGTCTGGGGCAGTCAAACAGAATATGAGGCACGGTTTCCTCTTCTTCCCAGCAGCGGGGGCACCGTGAATCAAAATTTGGCCATAGCCGCGAGAAATATGAGCCAACAGGACACTGGCCGGTCCTGCACTGTGCTATAATAGCTTGCTCAGGCCTGGACAGCCTCCACCACGTGGAAGTGTGGTCAGGATGCCTCATGCTCAGACTCCACGGGCTTTTTGGGACTTGTCCCAGCACTCTAACCACTTTTCCATTTCTGTTTTTCGTATTATAGCCAGGGCTTGATGAAAGCTTACAGCCTGTTCAGTGGGTGGAATTTGCCCTCCCTGGCGGGCCAGAGAGTCTGCAATAGTGTTGCCAGTCACACCTATGTGACTCGGTACCCACTGCATTATTACATGCATGATGATGATAATAATCTTTTGTTCGTTTTTATGTGTAAATCAGATTGAATTCAATTAGATTTAGAGTTTGAAATTAAGAGATAAAAAAAAGAGTTGTCGCTAGTACGTAATATTGATATCTATTTTATCATTCCAACAATATGCATTGTAATATTATGTTCTGTTTCTTTTTATGTATAACTGGTCTCACCTTATTTAGGGCGCGGTGGCTGCGCGATAAAAGTCCGAGGCTCGAAACCTGGTGAAAACTGGGGTTCGTAATATCGAGATATTCTTATTTTTTTACAAGCTGCAAAATATTGTAGAACATCGACATAGAAAATACCAGATAATTTTTATACATAATGAACATACTGTTTTAAAAAAAAATTTACACATTTAGAAAATGTCCAAGTATCTAGTTTCCTATTAGAGTTCTTTAGTTCTGTATGTGTTTGTTTTCTCCTAAGGCTCACCTTTCTTTCTATAATTTATTCTCCTTCCATGTTTACCTCGCGTCCAAGTAAAGACCTAACTGGAAGAAAGACATTTGTCAAGCCAGATCACGAGGTCTGAAAAATGAATTAGGTTCCTTAAGAGGGAATGCTATTGGCTTCATTTGTAGCTTTGTCGGAATTCTAGACTCTATCGCATTGGAAGGTAGGTATAGCTACCCCACTCTCGCCCTCTCCTCACTGTACCCGTGTGTGAGGAAAGTAAGAGGGAGGATGAGCTTGAACTGGACAGAGAAGTGTTGAGTCAAAGACAATTGTATTAAAGTAACAGGCAATGAGATTCGTGTCAACGCAAGAGGTAACGAGAGAAGTCGATGGCGCTCCTGTCTTTGTGTTCACTTGATTCTATTCAAGGAAGCAGTCACCAAAAACAATCATTTATATTTACTAATAAACCCTGTTATATTGGAAATCTTTATTTTAGAAATGTTTTAATTTGTTGAATAGTTAGGGCAGCACACAAGATATCTTTCTTTTGCCTTTGATAGAATCTCATTCAGTGACAGACCTGTCCATTCTTTTATTTCTTTTATGTGGTCTTCCCATCGCTATCTCTGTCTTCCTCTTTTCATTTTTTCCTGGTACAGTTCCTAAAGGAAGGTTTTCGCTAGCCCTGAGGACCTTGTGATATGGCCATAGAGTTTACGTTTACTCGACAGTAGTTACCAGTAGGGTCCAAGCTCTGAAATTGTCATGTCTCTAATCTCTTCGCTTGTTATGCGATCTTTGTACGTAATAAGCATTTAATAACATTCATATTTTAAAACCCATTATATGTTTGTACACGTGGAAATATTGAATGTGAAAACAAATACTTAAATTTGAGTAACTAAACCCAGCCGGATTTACAACAGACGTTTTGGAGCCTCTCAAGATAAATTTGTTTAGAAAATATGCATTTGAAATACAATGAAATTAGTCAATTGAGTTTAAATAAAACAAGTACTGTTCTAGCTATGAAATACAGACGTTTCTTTAAAAAAAAAGATTACGTCCTATGCGTGTTTCTAGGTCATCTAGTCATGCATGTTAATCAGTAACTTAAATTCTGCCAAGTAATTGTTTTTTCTGGGAGACTCTGGCTCTAATAGCACTAGGAAAGAAGAAGCATTTGTTCACATTTGTCCTAGTATATGGAATAAGGACTGTGCCGTGTGATATATTTATTTCATCACAAATATGGCATGGTATTAGATTTTACAAATGTTATTCAGTGCATTTATATAGATGCTTGA
>JASAOG010000149.1:527500-535000 GCA_030265305.1 Biomphalaria pfeifferi
AAAAGATATAGGCGACTTCAGCCATCACAAATTACATCCAAGGAAATAAGTCCTGAGTACAAATCAATTTTAATAACTTCAATACTTATACATAACTCTACTTGTCAAAAATATCCATAACACTCCTCTCTCTACAAGAGTCTAAGATCAACTGACTTGTCCCCCTCGTGGTCAGCTTCCGCTCAGACAAAATCTCGTGCTAACTGCACGGAATAGTTCAGTGACTACTAGTCACCAGATATTACAGGGGTTCTAAAACTGACATATGACATATATATTTTTGCTTGGCTTTTAATCTCTATTAAGCACTTCTTCGACGTACTGATAATGAGAGAATGTGATCATATATGTAATGGAAACGGAACATTATTCGGCAACAATAGCGATAGTTAGTCTAGCTAACCTTTGAAAGCTTATAAATCAATTTTTACATAAATTTTAAATAAAATCGAAAATTCTTATATCAAAAAAAAATATTTGTTATATGTTACCAGCAAAGTGCAAAATCCGAGACTCTATAGCCGGGGTCGGCAACCTGCGGCTCGCGAACCACATGCGGCTCTTTGGATGTGAAGCTTCGGCTCTTTCGTTCCATACGCAACTATTATTTATTTTATCAAATTTTTTTTTTCAAAAAGTTCTGAATCGTTTAACGAGGAAAAGGCACCGATTCTATCTTCAGCCACATTGTAGGCCTACTCGCTTTTCACCACACTCCTCTCCCATTACACGCGTCGTCACTCTAATCAGTCCGTCGGAAGCTCTTGAATGACGCAGTCGTCTGATGCATCTATGTACGCTTTAATTCGCTTTCGGCTGTGACTTATAGTTTATTGCTTTATGTAAATGAGTTAGAAGCGAATTATCTTCTTAAAGTTAGAAGCAATCTACAAGTAATGCTGATCTGGCAAACGTTGGGGCACCAGTACGTACCACTAGAAATTGCACAAAAAGGCAAACCATTTACATATGGTACGTCAAAGATTGCTTTATACGTGCATCTGGAAAACATTTTCATGATTTCGAAAAAAAAGAAAACTTGAAAAAAAAATCGAAGCTAAAACAGTAGAAGATAGAAGAGCTAAAATGTCTTCAAATGTAAAATATTTGCAGGTGGAATATATTCAATATTCTTCTGTCTTGTCACTTGCTATAGATGAGTTTTGCAACATAAAAGACACGGATAAGTTGACCCTTTGAAGAACTTGGATTGCTACCGCTCTGGAGACAAACTAGACGGGATGATAGAGCGTATGCCGAGCAAAAATACATTGAAGACATTAAAATCGTTTAAATAACAACTGATTGAGCCAGACAGGAAAAAATAAAGAAGCAACTTGCGGGGATTCTTCGAAACAAAATAAATTGTCGAATTCTTACGTTTCACACCAAGAGCTGACTTTTAGACCAAACGATTCAGGCCAAAATAGTTGAGGTCATAAGTTCGGTAATCAAGATTGTTATTAGCATCTTGTCAAAAGCACTTCACCATCGCCAGTTTAAAGAATTCTTAAGCGAAATGGAAACTCCGTATTCTGATCTCCATCACAATAAAGTGTGATGGCTTTCCAAAGGTAAGGTGTTGGGACGTTTTGGCTTGTACTTGAATAAATTAAATACATTCCTAAATGAAAAAGACATTTATCACCCTAATTAGAGAACGTCAAAAGGTTGCTAAAATTTTAAGCCATCGCTCCCATTTAATTTGTTTGCTTCATTGCTTGTTATTGAAGTACAAGTACATAAACAAAACAATTATCTCATAATGCCATATGTATATATTATCTACTTTTGCTGCGAAAACACTATTTATATATGAATAAATAAATATTTTGTCTTTAGAAACAAATTCTTACTTTTTTCATTTAAAAATTGTAATGTGAATACTACGTATTGTTGGCAATAAAAAAAAACGTTGTGGCTCTTTCAAATTAAAAAATTTTGTAAATTGTAATTTTTGGCTCTTCCGACTCAAAAGGTTACCGACCCCTGCTCTATAGCATGCCTAAAAACGTCAGGCAAAGTACGAAATGAATTCTTGAGTTCCTAATTTGCCTAGGCGTTATATAGAATGCCTTTAGAATGTCTAAAACTTCTATAGGCAATGTGTAAAATGTTGAGTCAAATTCGTTTATTAATAATATAAATTTCTATGAATATTAATTCTATTCACCAGTAATCTAAATAATTTAGTCTTGTTCTTTAAAGTGTGGAGTTTGTTTACTTACACCTGTCTTAGTGTAAATGCTTTGTACAGCTGCATTGTACTAGGCACAAATTTGGTACATACTTCAGTTTCAATGTGGCTATATGTAGAAACAAATGTAATGAGCAGTCACGTGTTGTAAACATGCGACTTCTCTTTCGATCTAATTGTTTTCTAAGCAATAAAGACACGTGTCTCTGTCTCCAAACTTCGTCTGACTTCATCAGTTGTTCACCCTCCTTTTTGTCGACTCATCTTTATCAACTCTGCTCACATGTTACGTCAGAATCCATCAGCATTTACAAACATGCTCAAGGTCGTGGAAGCTCTCTTACGAAACGAACTGTGCAATAGGAAAACTCTCGCATTCCCTTAAACACTCCCACAGGATCATTTAGCCCAGCGGTTCTCAACCTTTTAGGCTCGGCGACTCCTTTTTACAACCCCCCCCCCCCTTTTCTGCCGCGACCCCCCCCCCCCTCCGTATACACACACATCAATAGAAAAATGGAAAAAAAAAATTTTCATTTTTTTCGATGCTCTTAGGCGACCCCTGGCAAATTGTCAATCGACCCCCAAAAAGGTCGCAACCCACAGGTTGAGAACCCTTGATTTAGCCTGATCACTTCCTCTAGCGATCGTTTCCACCCGAGTGCCACGTTGAGACGAAATAGCGTACCCACCAATTATATACTAATAATCATATTGTAACCATTATATCTTAAGATATAAAATTATAAAAAAGTAAAGTCCCCCTTTCAGATCTGTTTCTGTGGCCTACGGTTAAGGAGGGTTTCCAGATGTGGCCAGCACAACGAGCTGGCTGGACTCAGAGGCGCCCGAAGATCCCGAAAATAAAAATATCCCTGTCTTCACCGGGATTCGAACCCGCGACCCCGGTTCGGAAGTCAATCGCTTTACCGCTCAGCCACCGCGCCTCCAAAATAAATATTGATCAAGTCCCAACAAAATATCTTAAATCCAAGCATTTATATCGCAACTGTCATACATCAACCATTATATCCTAACGATCCTATCCCAATTATTATTATCCTAACATTTATATCCCAACGGTCACATTCCAATTATTTTATCCTAACGATCACATCCTAACAATTAGGTCCTACGGTCACATCCCAACAATTATGTCCTACGGTCGCATCCCAACAATTATGTCCTACGGTCACATCCCAACAATTATGTTCTACGGTCACATCCCAACAATTATGTCCTACGGTCACATCCCAACAATTAATGTCCTACGGTCATATCTTGAAAAGCACGTACAATAAATCTCTGTAAAGTGTTTCGTGTGATGTACTTCCGGTTTCCAGTTGACAGCATTAAGTATACTAAATAGATATCAATAGATCTATATAACTTTCGTTTAACTGGCGGCTTCATGCAGGCACTTTAAACATGCTCGACTAGTCTTGCCCTGATAATCAATTTCTCACGAGGCATGAAGCGATGGCTTTAGATAGAAAGTTCCGATAGGTAGCGACGCTAATGCTGTCTTGCAGTGCATGACGTTACTTCGGACGTTCAAGCTCATGACTTTAAGTAGTCCAATACAAATGACATTTCTCCACTTGGGGTGGAAGTGAAATAGGGTCGGATGAGCAACTACAATTTTAAGCAATGTATAGATATTTTTATCTTAAAATATAACAACATGTATGGTATAATTCGCTGTAGCAAGAACCCATATCATAAGGTTCTTTAAAGGACTTTCACATATATTACATACATACAAACACTTATTATACCATTACAGTAACGTAATTCTTAAATTGATAGTGGCGTCAAAAGTACAATCAATGGCGGATGCAGTAGGAGGGGGGGGGGGGCGATTCGCTAATGCTTTCTATTTGTCTCGAATGTGTGCTGTGGCCTTCGTGAGTGTTATCCAACTATGTCTTTCTTCTATGCCAGTGAGAGCTAAATGGTGCCTGGTTTGATCTTTATAACACTTCCGGGGGTGGGGGGGGGGGGGGAGATAAGGCTCCTCTGTTACGCCGTCCTATTTTGAGGTCTTCAGAAAAAAATCGCTTTCTCTATGCGGTTAACCCTCATGTCAGATGTCGGACACAGCAAAGCTGTCGAATGGAAGGTAATACTTCTACACTGTCCGCACCGGCGTCTAGTGTAGTATGGCTATTTGAAAGATGTATTTCTTATGTAAATGAAGCTTTAAACTAGTAACAGTTAAGGGATAGCCAACTCAAAATAATGCTCTCTTATTTCCCCAGCTCTTATTCTCTTGTTCGTTTGTCCCGCCTGACTCCATTTTTTTTTTAACATGTAAGCTTTCCATATTTTATCAAATTAAATTAACCTTACACCTTTTCAAAAACCTATATGAACAAGATGAAACAAAAGGCCAAAAAAATTATGCATATAAGTACACTAGCTCTATGAAGTAAAACGAAGATGTCTACATTTTGAACAAAACGTTTCTCCTAACTTCAGGTCGGATTAATATTCAATTTTCAGCATTTCCTTTTCACGAATTCCCTTCGGTCTTTCGAAGTCATAGGTCGAGGTCATAGGTCGAGATCATCTGTCTCACACATCGTGATTGTCCGGGCTCATCGGATTTAGCCAGCCAGTGAGCTGTTGACAAATACGTGACGTCACTTCGGGGTAATTTCTCCTTCTACTTGGAGACTGAGAGAGAGAGAGAGAGAGAGAGAGAAAGGGAGGGAGGGAGGGAGGGAGAGAAAAAATTCCCTAAAACCCAGAAAAGAAAATTCTCATGATATTTCCAGACTATCGGTCAGAGACTAAGCCCCGTGCTCGAGTGTGTTGAAAATGTGAAATTAGCCCCCACCTAGTCACCAAATAGTCTCGCTTTGTTGGTCTGAGAGCTAAGATAGGTGGACCGGAAGGAAGTTCTTTTGACCGGAAATCACCGCCACAGGACCCTTCTATTTTAAGACTAGAAGCAAACAACAGGAGACATTTTGATAAAAGATCAAAATGTATTATCTATGTAAATTTAATATAATACAAAAATTGTCTGGGTTTAAAAAGACCTATTTCAATAGACAAAAAAAGGCTGTAAATGGTATCATTTATTACAAAGTTTCTAGTAAAAATCAAGGAATTGTAGCTTTACACATCTAAAATGTATTATATTAATACTTAAAGGTGATAGACTCCGCTCTCTCAATCTATAAGTGTATACGTTATCAAGAATACAAAGAAAAGTAGATATGATCGATATAATATTGATTCATAATTTACAAATAGAAAAACAAAACATAATGAAATACTCAGAAAGACACAAAGACAGAGGCACATTTCTTATTCCATACGCTATAACAACTTCAAGTAAATGCTCCTTCTTCCCTAATGGCTTTAGAGAATGGAATAGTTTGCCTGAGTCAGCCAGGAAAACCAACGACTTAGAAGAGTCTATGTCATTGATTAACATGCATGACTAGATTGACACATGAAATGCCCAGAAGGTAATTATTTTCTTTTTTGAAGTAACATCTGTAATATAAAAGATAAGAAGATACGATAATGTTTCTGCGTCGTTTAATTTCTAATCACAGGCAAGTTCTAAGAAACTAAACAAAATATTTACTAATATTCATTACTATTTTAAAATACGATTCGTTGATTTATAAAATCACTTACTTGAAAATTGACCATGACAGTTGGATACAGCGGTACAGTGTTGATACGGCGGTACAGTTATCAACAGTGAAGCGTTTGTACTGCTATTGAGACATGCTGCGAATTGTATAGTATAACTTAATGGACATTAAAGTTACGTTGTTTTTGGAGGCCTGAGCTGTCAAGTTCTTGTTTATACTTTGATTATCGTTGTTACTTGGTACGTAAGCAGACACCACAGTTTCACCCGCTCAATGTCGACACCTGTATCCGGTGATCATTAATATGTATATGTGTGTTTACATAATTATGCCTGGGAGAGATGAGACGCTATTGAAAAGGCTATTTATAGGACATAAATCTTGATGGTTGATGTTTATATTTCACGAAGCGATAGATCAATGCATGATAGTTTTGTAGTTATACCATAGTAATAGTGAGTTACTGTTATCCAATCAACAAGTCTCCCAACATATTCCCCACATTGCCCCCCATCCCATATTGCCCCACATTGCCGCCCCTCCCACATTTCCCTGTCATGCCTTATTATGGAAGATAACAGTATTTGACATACGCTGACCTAGCTGTTACCTACCTATTCTTATTTTTTATCTTATAGATTACAGACGTTACTTCAAACAAGAAGATAATTAAGTCATACGCATTTCATGTGTCAATCTAGTCATGCATGTTAATCAATGACTTAAACTCCGCTAAGTCGTTGGTTTTTAAAAGTATAGTCCGTTTTATAGAATTTTACATCAATGGTCAAACACTGACATAGAATTAAACGTAACAAGAACTAAAATACATATCATCTTAGGTGGTGTGGTACTTACTTACTTACTTAATCCTGTGTACTCCAGGGGAGAATATGGCAGCAACCACACCTCTCCACCGAACTCGATTCTGAGCATCTTTCTTCATCTGCTCCCATGTTATTCCAGTACCCTCAGCTTCACTGATGACTGACCTCTTCCAGGTTTGTTGGGGTCTGCCCACTTTCCTCTTTCCTTGTGCGTTCCAGTCAAATGCCTGCCTTGCAACATTGGTAGCTGGTTTTCGCAGCGTGTGTCCTATCCATTTCCATTTTCGTTTTGTGATGTCTTGGGCTATGGGCTTTTGTCTAGGTGGTGTGGTAGCTGAGAGGTAAAACGCTGGGAATATGAACCGAGAGGTCTTGGTTTCGAATCTCTGAGATTTTAAATTTCAGGAATTTTAATTCACCCATTTCCTGACATTAATTTGGGATACTAAAGGCCTTATAGACCGCAAGGACTTGAAGGCGTACTACATTTACATACCATCACAATATATACATAATAGGAAGAAACACTTTTCAAAATGGGCTGATATATTTTTTTTTGGTCATGAGTTTATATTTGAAAGAAGAATGTAAATTAAAGCTATTGACATTTTTCTTTTCAAAATTCATATGTCTTTAAAATGAAAAAGAAAGAGCTCAAATGATCCACATTGTAGTCAGTGGCCCAATGTTTTCCTATCTCTGCTTAAGACCCCCGAGACACTACGTCATCTGTCGGCTCAAGTGGAAAGTTCTGACGTGGCACAGCCTAGTAGTCACGAAGTTCTGAAGAGGACAGGGCCCAGTGCCGTGGCACACAACACCCACGCGCATGCGCCCCACTTGAATAGCACTCCGCGTC